>CM061142.1:768605931-768645406 GCA_030789695.1 Scilla litardierei | reverse complement strand
AGAGGCATGGGATGCAAGAACCTCAAAAGGAATTTCCCCCCAAGAACACTAGATGGAAGATGATTGATAAGATGGGAGGAGGTACTTACAACATCACCTCAAAGATACTTATGCATATAAGTGTAATGCCCTACCAGCTACTGCATAAGTACTAGAGGGGGGGGGGGTGGTGAATAGTACTTTAAAATAATAAGGAGTATAATTCCAAATTAAATTGCAAACAACTACCAAATCAATTTGCGGAAGCTTAAATTGAATGACAACACAAAATTAACAATGCTAACACACGATGTTAATGGGTTCGGATCCACCCAAGTCTCCCCGACTTGTTCCCGGTGATCCTACGTCCCAACCACCCGGATCCCCTCCGGATACTTGAGTTAGAAACCCTAACTCAAGATTTCCACTATGAATATCTTGTGAAAAACCTTCACAAGATCAAATCATACATGCAATAGCAAACGTGAATCCCATAACCCGGGATCACAACCTTCTCTCACAACCGAGAGAATCACAAAGCAATATTAAAGAGTTTAATATGAAATAAACAAACTTACCACAAAATCCTATACCTTGAGTTTTTCTTACCCAAATGGTGAAATGAAGGATTTGAGGAAGATGAAGTCACCAAGACCTAGCACCAAGGAAATGACCAGCAATTGGTGCCTAGGGATGATTTGGAGACTTGGATCAAGCAATAGCTTGAAGAGCTCACCAAGAACAACCTTCTCTCTAGATGGATTCTAGATCTAGGAATGAGAGAGAATGGGTTTCTTGTGAGGAAGAGAGCTTTAGATTAGAGTGAGAATGGCTATCTCTTTAGAACTCAATGAATCTCTTAATGGCAGCTCTAACCTAGATAGAAATGACCTAGGTTCGTATTTATAGGGTCCCATAAAAACAAGTTAGGTCATTCACCAACGGATAGAAATCTGTGAGAATTAGTCGGTCAAAGAACAATCACTGACCGACTAGTTCATCAACTAGTCGGTCAGTCAAACAACGTGGACCGACTAAGTGAGGATCTGAGAAGAGATAGAAATTCAGACCTAGAAATCTAGTCGGTCCAAGAAGACTGTCTGACCGACTAGTTTCACAACTAGTCGGTCAGCCAATGAACGTAGACCGACTAAGAGCAAAAAGAATTAGTCTGAGTACAAAGTGACTTAGTCGGTCCAAGAACAAAAGTTGACCGACTAGATTGTCAACTAGTCGGTCACCAAACGTTCTTAGACCGACTAACGATAAACAGTAGCTTAGGAGAAATTTAGCATGAACAGTAAGTCACAACTAGTCGGTCAAAGAAGCATCACTGACCGACTAGTTCACAAACTAGTCGGTCTGTGAGTCAACGTAGACCGACTAACTGTAAACAGTAAAGTCCAAGAAATTAAGGAATCAAACTAGTCGGTCCAAGAACAGTTGCCGACCGACTAGATCACCATCTAGTCGGTCAGTACTTGTTCTTGTACCAACTAACATGCACATACAAGTCCGAATCGAAGCGCGACGCTTCGAGGAAGTTAGAATGAACTTGTGCAAGGATCCTAGAGCTACGAAATGAGCGTAATGAAGATAGAAACGTAAGATATACTCAAGGCTTAACATTCTATATATCGAAGCTAAAAGACTATAAATAAAACCTTAATAAACGGTCTTCGAGAGCTTCGATTGAATCTGCATAACTTCCAAAACGGCGCAAGAGCTTCAACGAAGCTTTAGGCATGAATACGAGCTTTGGGAAGTGTTGAGATGTCGCTTTGAATGTTCTCGTGAAATTGGCGACGATCTCCAATACTGCGCTCACAAATTGTTAGTTCATGGATTATTTATGTTTGCTCATCATCAAAACCAAATCCGGGGAGTCCAATATTCAACATTCTCCCCCTTTTTGGTGATGACAAACCAACATAAATAATAATCAAAAATAATGATTCAAATGTAAAATACTTACTCCCCCTGCATTGATGACACGTTAATTCCAAAATGAATATATATGAATTGCATCAAGCAGACGAGTAAGATAAATAAATAGAATCAATTTTCGAAATATCGGATTTTGAAAATCCTTATATGTATCTTAACTCCCCCTGAATCTAACATATCAAACTAGATTCTTGGAAATTGAGTTAAATTTTCATTTGCGCTATTTATTATCATTATCTCTCCCCCTTTGGCATTATCCCAAAAACGGGGGGCATACAACGACAACAACTAGGAAATGGAAAATCCAACATCGGGAGTCGTAGACAATGACGATGGACCAAATTGACACCAAGGGAAAAATGTGGAAATCAAATCAAGGTGTGCCAAAATGTCCATTATCAGAAAAAGATCAAAAATCATCAAAAATACCAAATAATTATTCATTTCTTGAATAATGAAACATACTCTTCAATATTCAATATTCTTGGTTAAATTTGTGCATGGAAAACAATTCTATACAATTCTAGAATTTAAATCTATTTAACCAAGTTTTCATGCGTCGAACGACGTATTCACACATTATATGCATTGAACGAATATTAAATGTGCACGACGAATTAGGACAAAGAGAACGACGATGTATATATATAAATGATAACATCATGAGTACATCCAAAGAGATATCCCAACGAGTACATCAAAATACAAACGACCATGGATATAAACATCAACAGATACATCATCATCGTCAACATCAAAATACAACAAAATAACCATCAGCAACGTCATCCAAAGTGTATCAAAACAACCAACACCGAAACCCTGAAAGCTCAAAAATACATCAAAACAACTCTCAAACCCCATCCAAACCCAAAATACTCTCACTAAAAAATATATCATCCGAAGTGTAGTGGAGAGTCCTCGAAACTGACAATCACGAGGAAGTGGCTGGATCTGCAGTCTCCGTGGGTCCAGTCGACGGAGTGGACTCAGGCTCTGCAGGGAGTAGAGGTGTCTCAACAGATGGAATCGTCGGGGCAGGAGTCAAGACGTCAACGACGGGCTCGACGGCAAACGTGTCAACAGGAGTATCAGCAGGCTCGGCAACAGGGTCAGCAGCAGGCTCAGAAGTCTGAAGTGCTGAAGCAGACGTCTCTGGAGCACCGGAAGTGGTGCCATCTCCAGGAGCAGAAGATGTGGCAGCAGCAGCAGCAGTGGCCTCATCGCCACGGGCTAAAGAAGTGACAAGCTCGTCAAGCTCCTCATCGTCCATCTCCTCGTCCTCAGACACGGACGGAGGAAGATCAATGCCCATCTGACGAGCCATACGACAAACTACCTCCTCGGTACGAGCCAAGCGAGACTCGTGCCGACGAAGTATCCGTACGACATCATCCAAAGTAGCAGGACGAGAGGGGGCACCAGCAGCAGAGGGAGTCGCCTGAGACGCAGATGTGGTAGACCTCTGCACGTGACGAAGCGCCGCTAGATATTTCTTCACGGCCGTCACGTTCAGAGGAGTACCCAAGGGACGCTCATCGTCAGGAGGGAGAGGGACTCGGAAATGACGAAACACAAGGGTCAACAAACAAGGGTATAGAATGTGCGCAGATTTATTGGTCTTGCGTATACACTCGAAAGAGTCCATCTTATCGAGTATCACGCGAGCCCAATTAATCTCGCACCCCAAGAAAAGAGCGTAGATCAATTTCAAGAACGGCTGGGATGGAAGTGAAGATGATCCATACTTAGGTAGAAGACATGACTTCAAGATCAGGTTAAGGACCCACGCATTCGGCTTGAAAGATTTCGATGGAACACCAATGAATGCGGAGGGGATAACCTGGAAGATATCTGAAAGAACTGACTGATCCAAAGAAGAAATATCATCGACCGAAATGTCCGAAGGAAGGAGACCACACGACGAGCAACCAAGAATCTCCCCCAAGATTTCTGCCGTGAGAACTATAGGAGTTCCCAAGACAGTAGTCTCAATGGAGTGGCTGGCATCGTACTGGCCTCGAACGCGATTGGCATAGAACAATTTCACAAGGCGAGGATACGGTTTGGGATTGGCCTTGGGGTCGTAGCGGAGATAATCAAGGAGACCACTATAGGAGAGGAGATCAGCTAAGCCAAGGAAATCAGAAAACTGGACGTAGTGCTCCAATAACATCGGGCAGTGTTCAATACGGTTGTAGGCCGCGAGACACAAAGGGTCATCACGACACAACGATATGTCAACACCCCCCGCTGGCATTGGGCCCTTTCCCTTTGGCTGGCGAGTCCTAGGACGAAGTGGAGGAGTGGGTTCCCTAGTGATAGGCTCATCCTCAGGCACAAATTCAGTGTCGGAATCGGGAGGAGTAGCCGGTGAGTGGAGTATGGGCTTTTTGGTCTTAGATTTGCGGGGCTTGACGGTCGCCGTCCTCTGTTTCTTCAGAGGAGGCGAAGACGGGGAAGCTTGAGTAGACTTGGCACGACGTTTAGGCTTAGGGGGATTCCTAGGGTCGGAAGGCCCTACGGTCATAGGAGAAGCCCCGGAAGAGGCGATGGGAATCCTCGTCTTAGCCATGGTCGTGGCACGACGAGTACAAGCAAGCAATCACGGAGGATCAACAACAAACCCTAAGCACACAACAAACAAACCCTAACTCACAAGCCCTAAGATGAAAAATTCCGAAACCCTAGAATACCTAGAAGATGAAATCGCACCCTAGGGCAAGAAATCGACCTAGGAGGAGGGGGAAGATACCTAGGAGGAGGAGGCGACGGCGGCGGACGGTGGGGATGGCTGGAGTGATGGCCGAAGTTGACGGAATACGAGGGGGCTCGAGATGGGTTTTGGGGTTTATCGGGCTGGAGAAGAGGAGAAGACCGACTAAGAATGATTTTAGTCGAACCAAAGTGAGTATAAGTCGGTCTGGAATCAAAAAGACACAAATGCCCTAACCCACTTAGTCGGTCATAGTTCAAGCACTGACCGACTAGATTACGATCTAGTCGGTCGGTCAATGAGCTTGAACCGACTAAGTCGAAACAGAGGCAAACAGCAAATTTTAGGGCAAGATTTAGTCGGTCGCAGTATACTTACTGACCGACTAGTTTTCAATCTAGTCGGTCGGAAAGTGTACTATGACCGACTAACGAAAGAAAATGATAGGAGATGGATGAAAGCTTGATCTAGTCGGTCTGAGTTCACTTGCTGACCGACTAGATGAGCATCTAGTCGGTTGACAAATGAACTTAGACCGACTAGAAGAGTTCAAAGATTGATAATTGATTTCTCTTCACAAACCACTTGGATGAAACATCTTAACACTCTCATTAGTCATCTAAATTACCCCATAAAACGTCGAAACCTTAAATACGACTTTCAAATACGAATTCGATCATAAATTCAAATATATCACATAAAATTCCCAAAAATTCAATTAATCTAGCATGAACAAAATATCGCGAAATCGAATAGCATGCAAGATAATTGAATGAAATATGAATCCTGTATCTCGGATTCACCCATAATCCCCAATTCTCGACGCAACCGCACAAAGGAGTCATCCTTTAGGGGTTTCGTGAAAATATCGACGATTTGCTTTTGGGTTTCAACGTACACTAAAATGATGTCCTTCTTAGCAACATGATCATCTAAGAAATGGTGTCGGACATCTATGTGTTTTGATCGGGAATGGTGCACCGGATTCTTTGAAAGACAGATAGCACTTTGGTTATCCACCATGATAGGGCTAGTATCACAGTGAATACCAAAATCCTTCAAAGTGTGTCTCATCCAAAGAACCTGGGCACAAGCGGCACCGGCGGCAATATATTCCGCCTCGGTGGTTGAAAGTGATACGGAATTTTGCTTCTTGGAAAACCAAGAGACAAGAGAATTTCCTAGAAAATGGCAAGTGCCACTAGTACTTTTCCTGTCGGATTTGCATCCCACATAATCGGCATCACTGTATGAGACTAACTCATACGTGCTAGATTTTGGATAAAGTAATCCAAAATCTAAAGTGTAACTTAGATAACGGAAAATACGCTTTACCGCTACTAAGTGAGACTCCTTAGGTTGAGACTGATAACGAGCACATATGCATACGGCAAACATAATATCGGGCCTACTTGCGGTAAGATAAAGTAAACTACCTATCATACCTCGATATAGACGAATGTCTACATCCTTACCGCCCGTATCCTTGTCAAGATGCGTAGTCGTGCTCATTGGAGTCTTTTTCCCGGAAGCACTTTCCATTCCAAATCGCTTAAGCAACTCCACCGCATACTTCGTTTGGTGGATGAAGATTGCATCGTTCAATTGGCGAATTTGGAGACCTAAGAAATATTTGAGTTCGCCCATGTGGCTCATCTCAAATTGTTCCTTCATAACATTAGAAAACTCTTCGCAAAGAGTGAAGTTAGTAGCACCGAAAATGATATCATCAACATAAATTTGAACTAATAAAATATCATTATTCGCATGCTTAACAAAAAGTGTAGAATCAGCTTCGCCCATTTTAAAATTCAAATCCAAAAGAAAATTCTTTAGGCGATCATACCAAGCTCGAGGAGCTTGTCTCAAACCATAAAGAGCTTTCTTTAGTTTAAAAACATGATTTGGAAATTTTTCATTTATGAAGCCCGGAGGTTGAGAAACGTAAACTTCCTCAACGACATCTCCGTTTAAAAATGCACTTTTAACATCCATTTGAAATAACTTAAAATTTTTATGGCATGCATAAGACAATAAGAGTCTAATCGATTCTAATCTAGCTACCGGAGCGAAGGATTCTTCGAAATCGATACCTTCCTCTTGGCGATAGCCTTGAGCTACTAACCGAGCTTTGTTCCGGACGACGACTTGATTTTCGTCGGTTTTGTTCTTGAAGATCCACTTTGTCCCTATGACGGTGTGGTTCTTCGATGGAAAAGGAACAAGCTCCCATACCTCATTCCTCTCGAATTGAATGAGTTCCTCCTCCATGGCAAGGATCCAAGCACTATCTTCGCACGCTTCAACGATATTCTTTGGCTCTATCGATGAGACAAAGGCACAATTGGCGAAGTGGTGGACTTGAGATCTCGTCTTGACACTATCATTAATATTGCCAATAACTTGCTCATGGGGATGGTCGCGAACGGTATGAAGCCGCTTGGGAATACCTTGATCACTAGGCACATTCTCAACAACTTCATTAGTCGGGTTAGTCTCAATAGAATCAATTGAATCAATAGACTTAGAATTTTCAAATGAATCACATAAAACATCCATAGAATCATTATCATTTGAAATTCTAGAAGTAGTAAAATTCTCATTAAAAGAGACATGAAGTGATTCCTCGATCGTAGAGGATCTTTTGTTGTATATCCGGTAGGCTTTGCTACGTGAGGAATACCCAACAAATATCCCCTCATCCGATCTCGGATCAAACTTGTCCAAATTATCATATGTGTTTTTAATGAAACATTTTGCGCCGAAAACACGAAAATGTTTAACTTGAGGCAATCTACCAAACAACAATTCATAGCAAGTTTGTTTGGTGCCGGGCCTCAAAAGTATTCTATTAAACACATAGCAAGCGGTGTGTACCGCTTCCGCCCAAAATTGATAACCAAGTTGACTATCTTCGAGCATAGTGCGAGCACACTCCACAAGCGTTCTATTCTTCCTCTCAACAACACCATTTTGAGGAGGTGCGCGAGGGAAAGAAAACGTGTGAGTAATTCCAAGATCATCACAAAAATTTGAGAAAGACTCATTCTCAAATTCACCCCCATGATCACTACGAATAGTGACAATGGTGGTTCCGATGAGATTTTGTACTTTCTTCACAAATATTGTGAAGTTTTCAAAAGCTTCATTTTTATTACATAAGAAAAATACCCATGTAAATCTTGAATAATCATCAACGATGACTAGTCCATATCTTGCATTTCCTAAGGAAGCAACTCTAGTTGGCCCAAATAAATCTAGATGTAATAGCTCTAGTGGCCGTTTCGTAGAAATGCTTTTCTTAGGTTTAAATGAAGATTTAGGAAACTTGCCACGTTGACAAGAATCACAAAAACTTTTCTTTTCGAAAACGAGCTTCGGAAAACCTTTAATGGAATTTAATTTCGAAAGTTTATAAAGTGTTCCAAAGTTCACATGTCCAAAGCGTCGATGCCATAAGTGTTGTTCACTTGTGTTGGCAACGAGACATTGTTCATATGACTTAGGAAGATCCAAAATATAAATATCTTTATGGCGTGTGCCGGAAAATAATAATTTATTATTATCATTTGAAATATGACACAATCCTTTCGCAAAGCTAACTTTGTAACCTTTGTCACAAAGTTGGCTTATTGAAATAAGATTATGATTTAAACCATCAACTAGATAAACATCACTAATTAAGGGTTTAGAAGGGTTACCCACTTTACCAACACCGACGATGGTTCCGCTCTCGTTGCCTCCAAATACGACGCGATTTCCATTTGCAATGGGAACCACTCCGGAGAGCAATTGAGCGTCACCCGTCATGTGTTTTGAACACCCGCTATCGAGTATCCAATTCCCTTTGGAGCTAAATTTATATTTGTTGCTCCTTTTCTTTTTCTTTTCCTTGAGTACCTAAAGATAGAAACTTTCATATCATGGTACCCAAGGTCATTGGGTCCTCAAAGGTTAGACCTTTGGAAGCCAAGTCCAATTGGACTTTGACTTCCCCACATAATTCCTACTATGCACAACATTCGAAAAATAAGCATTCATATACATTTGTTTTTCGTCCATGCTTGTGTCCTTTGGGCTCCAAATAGTGAAAATTTTGGGAGCCATCATCCTATTGGGTGCATGCATGCGTTGTTGGTTTCTACGTGATGCATGACGTGGATAGGCATACGGAACATGATGGAATGGTGCATGACGAGAATTATTCATATGATGAGGTGGGTGAACATATGCATGTGTGGGAACACGTGCGTGAGGGTGTCTCACATGGTGTGCACGTGCCCGTGAACGTGTAGCATAGAAATCATCATATGTGTGAGATGGTGGAGGAGGATGTGTGTTCCTACGTGGCATGGTATTTGTGTACATATAAGCATGCCCCTTCTTTGGATGTCCACCCAAAGTGGGTTTCTTTCCAAAAGAGGGTGTGGACGAGGTGGAAGCACCATTGGTAGATGAACTACCAATAGAGTGTTTGCTCCCACTCGTTGAGGCTTCGGAAGTTGGCCTTACAAAAGTAGTGACCGACTTGGATGAATTTCCCATCATATACCCCAAGCCAATGTGGTGTTTGGCCGGAAGTAAGTCTTTTAGGATATTATCCAAGTGGCCCTTACCCTTGTTGAATTTGTTGATTCGGCCCAATGTGTCCTCATATTTCTCTTTGAGAGAACGCAAAGAAATATCCAAAGTGGATATTTGCGATGTGAGCACATAAACACGAGATTTAAGATTCTCGTTCTCAATACTCAAAGTCGAGTTTTGAGAAGTTAAATCCGCTATCTTATGTTCTTCCGCATCCTCAATGCTAACATGTTCAAGTTTAGATTTGAGATTAACAATCTCATTTCTTAACTCTTCAACAACGGTGTCGTTGTTGGTGATGATAGTCTTAGGCGATGTTTGAATGCTAGCTAGGTCATCTTTTACTTTAGTATATCTATTTACTAATTTAGTGTATTTTGACCAAAGTTGAGAGTTAGCATTCCTAAGATCGTCCATGGTTACCTCATCGCTTTCGACATCACTATCATCGGAAGAGGAGGATCCTTGATCGTGCTCCTCTCTTGCCATGAAGCACATGTGCGCTTGCTCCACGTTCTCATCGTCCGACTCTCCGCTTGAGGAATCCTCGGAGTCGGTGAATGTTGTTCCGACAAGTCCCTTTTTGTACCCCTTTTTGTACTTCTTTGACTTGTCGAACTTCGGCGCCTTCCACTTCTCCTTTTGCTTGTTTTGAGGACAATCCGCTTTGATGTGTCCTGGCTTATTGCATTTAAAGCACAAAGGTGGAGAGGCGTTAGTAGAAGTAAACTTAGATTTTTGTTTGAAGTTACCCTTTCGGAAGAAGCGATTGAACTTCTTTGCCATGAGTGCAATGGATTCCATGTCCATTTCTTCTTCCGAGTCCTCATCATCGGTAGAGGTGGATGAAGCCGCCTTGAATGCAATCGCCTTTTTCTTAGGCGCATCTAGGTTCAAATAGGACTTCATCTTTTCTTGTAACTTCACCTTGCTATCTTTGCGTACCTCGTATGACATCAAAGTACCCATTAGTTGAACTACGGTATATTTGTTCATGTCATTACCTTCCTCGATGGCGAAGGTACGTTTTTCCCAAGAAGAGGGAAGTCCTTCAATAAGCTTTGAGCACTTCTCCTTTTGAGTGTAGGACTTGCCGAGGGCCTCTAACTCGTTTATTATGTCAACAAAACGAGCGTAATATTCTTTCATCTTCTCGCCCTGTTGCATATGAAACATTTCGTAATCTTTGTTTACGACTACGAGTTTAGAGTCTCTTACCCTACTCGTCCCTTCATGAAGAATGAGGAGGGAGTTCCAAATTTGATATGCACTCTTACATGTGCATATCTTATTGAAATCCTCGGGCTCCAATGCGCATTGCAAGGCGTTCATTGCCTTGGCATTGCTTACCTCCGCGGCGACCTCCGCGGTAGTCCATTTCTCAAAGTCTTCTTCTTTGGGTTCGATGTATTCCTTCATTGTAGTCCTCCATAAGGATGCACTCCGGAGGAAGGTTTCCATCCGGCATTTCCAATACCCATAGTTGGTACCGTTGAAGAATGGAGGCCTCGTAGAGGAATGTCCTTCCATCACCGATGACGCTCATTCACGATTCCTGAAGGTGTCATAGTTGGAAGGTGGAGGCACGGTCTTGTTGTCGTTGGCAGACATAGCTGAGTATCTGGCTCTGATACCAAATGTAATGCCCTAGCAGCTACTGCATAAGTACTAGAGGGGGGGGGGTGAATAGTACTTTAAAATAATAAGGAGTATAATTCCAAATTAAATTGCAAACAACTACCAAATCAATTTGTGGAAGCTTAAATTGAATGACAACACAAAATTAACAATGCTAACACACGATGTTAATGGGTTCGGATCCACCCAAGTCTCCCCGACTTGTTCCCGGTGATCCTACGTCCCAACCACCCGGATCCCCTCCGGATACTTGAGTTAGAAACCCTAACTCAAGATTTCCACTATGAATATCTTGTGAAAAACCTTCACAAGATCAAATCATACATGCAATAGCAAACGTGAATCCCACAACCTGGGATCACAACCTTCTCTCACAACCGAGAGAATCACAAAGCAATATTAAAGAGTTTAATATGAAATAAACAAACTTACCACAAAATCCTATACCTTGAGTTTTTCTTACCCAAATGGTGAAATGAAGGATTTGAGGAAGATGAAGTCACCAAGACCTAGCACCAAGGAAATGACCAGCAATCGGTGCCTAGGGATGATTTGGAGACTTGGATCAAGCAATAGCTTGAAGAGCTCACCAAGAACAACCTTCTCTCTAGATGGATTCTAGATCTAGGAATGAGAGAGAATGGGTTTCTTGTGAGGAAGAGAGCTTTAGATTAGAGTGAGAATGGCTATCTCTTTAGAACTCAATGAATCTCTTAATGGCAGCTCTAACCTAGATAGAAATGACCTAGGTTCGTATTTATAGGGTCCCATAAAAACAAGTTAGGTCATTCACCAACGGATAGAAATCTGTGAGAATTAGTCGGTCAAAGAACAATCACTGACCGACTAGTTCATCAACTAGTCGGTCAGTCAAACAACGTGGACCGACTAAGTGAGGATCTGAGAAGAGATAGAAATTCAGACCTAGAAATCTAGTCGGTCCAAGAAGACTGTCTGACCGACTAGTTTCACAACTAGTCGGTCAGCCAATGAACGTAGACCGACTAAGAGCAAAAAGAATTAGTCTGAGTACAAAGTGACTTAGTCGGTCCAAGAACAAAAGTTGACCGACTAGATTGTCAACTAGTCGGTCACCAAACGTTCTTAGACCGACTAACGATAAACAGTAGCTTAGGAGAAATTTAGCATGAACAGTAAGTCACAACTAGTCGGTCAAAGAAGCATCACTGACCGACTAGTTCACAAACTAGTCGGTCGGTGAGTCAACGTAGACCGACTAACTGTAAACAGTAAAGTCCAAGAAATTAAGGAATCAAACTAGTCGGTCCAAGAACAGTTGCCGACCGACTAGATCACCATCTAGTCGGTCAGTACTTGTTCTTGTACCAACTAACATGCACATACAAGTCCGAATCGAAGCGCGACGCTTCGAGGAAGTTAGAATGAACTTGTGCAAGGATCCTAGAGCTACGAAATGAGCGTAATGAAGATAGAAACGTAAGATATACTCAAGGCTTAACATTCTATATATCGAAGCTAAAAGACTATAAATAAAACCTTAATAAACGGTCTTCGAGAGCTTCGATTGAATCTGCATAACTTCCAAAACGGCGCAAGAGCTTCAACGAAGCTTTAGGCATGAATACGAGCTTTGGGAAGTGTTGAGATGTCGCTTTGAATGTTCTCGTGAAATTGGCGACGATCTCCAATACTGCGCTCACAAATTGTTAGTTCATGGATTATTTATGTTTGCTCATCATCAAAACCAAATCCGGGGAGTCCAATATTCAACAATAAGTGCTAAAGAGAAGGGCACGAGCCATGTCTAGTAAATGTCGATTTTTTCTTTCGGACACTCCATTTTGCTCCAGTGTTCGTGGACATGTGGTTTGGTGAACAATCCCATGAGTTCTAAAAAACTCTTGCAAAGCATGATTAACGTATTCTCCTCCATTATCAAAACGGGTGGTTGTAACGCCCTGCTCTCCAAAATACCCGAAATTTCTCTTTTGTTTTTTTTTCCACAAGTTTTTTTTTCAGGAATCTTGAAGAGGCAGAGGTAAAGGAAGAAAGATGCGAGAGAGGGAAGCAAAGGCAGGCCACTGCGCACATGCTGGGACAATACAAGTGAAGCTCCATAATCATACCCAAAACAACCTCATAGTACATAGAACAACAACAATCATATATGTAACAACTTCCATTTATGTACATAATCCAGGTGCGACACTACACAAACACCACCACTTTCCATCTCCCAAAACAAACCAGTCACAATACAACTACAGCTCTCACCAAAGGCTACCCCTGAAAACCCAACTCCAAGTCACCACCAACCATGCTGCCCCTGCTACCTGAAAAATAAGGAGGAGCACGTCAATGCGTGCCCCAGTAGGAACCACCTTGGATTTGGAACACCATTCTAAGGTTATCAAACCACAAGGTAAGACAAGAGAAATGGGGCATGTAACTAAGTAACATAATGAAAATTAAATAGCTAAACTAGAGGATCATACCTGCGGTCCAATATCGAGTTATTGCAAGAAAAGGGTTAGCACGAATAATAATAATAATAATAATACAAGGGTTCGAGCAACCATTATCTAATAAGATAAGTGCAAGTGCCTGAGACATGACACAGAGTCACAAAGAAACAGGCAAAGGGATGGGGAAGTCCTGCCAGCAGAAGGAGTAACACGCAAATTCTCATCTTATTATTTTATAATTGAATTAATTGGAACTTGGGTAAATTGTGTGATACCAGGACCTGGACATCACCCCAAATTAGGGGTGAATATAGCACACAGCGCAGTGGACACGGACATTGTACGACACCAGGCCTCTCAGCTCACCCGTCCCTGGCAGGAGTGAGGCTCTCTCACAATAACACAACCTCCGTATGTCCCCTCCACTCCCGGTAAAGGCGAGTGGGTATAAATATCACATATCACATAATCATTTCCCCCAACTTCTCACTCCAGGCCTCATATCCACAATTTACTCAAATCCCACCTAAAACCCGGGTTTCGCTAACTCATCCCCTTTTGGAGGGGATTGAGACTTTCTCAAACATCAATTAAGCGTTACAAGTTCCATTATAGAAAACATGGTGGCATGCTACTGAACTTCTTTTCATCAACACGGGTTATGCGCCTAAGTGTCATGCCCTCAGTCATCGCCTCATCACATAGCAATCTGGGTCATGCACTCACGTGACATGCCCTCCATCACATCACACACACATTCACGTATAGTAATGTAGTCATACCATCCATGTCTCCAATATTATCAATTTATAACATGGTTCTTGATACATGAGCATATAGGCTCAATTCGCATGTTTCTTTAACTTTACATTCATTGGGGGTATTTCAACAAACACGTGGCAGGCGCCATAGAAGCGAACATTGTCACATTATCAAATGTAATAACAACATCATAACTAAGCATTCCTTCAACATCACAACATTCATGCATAATGGAATGGAAAATTAACATCACCACACGATTCAATATTCAACCAACACTCCAGCTTGCTGGAATTTCCAGGACAGCCGTAAAGATCAACACATTTCATTCATTTCTCTTGGGAATTTACAAAACAATCTAAATGAAAGTTGAAGATATGGAAGTTTTGGATTCATAGATCCTTTTCTCGAAACATCGACGACCATGAACCCTTTTAGACTTATGCTACAGACGGTCAAGCATTTCTTCATGATCGAGATACTCATCTCGATACATGTTTGACCTTGCATTAAGTCTCAGGACTTTACCTAAGTTATTTTCTAATGATAACTACATTATACTTTAACTTAGATAAATTCTTACCATACATTTCATATAAAAATATTAAGTCTATGATTTATAGTGAATTATTTGGTAAAGTGTGTCAGATCTGTTTTTAAGACAGATTTCAGAGTCTGTATTGAAAGCCAATTTTGGGCATGTTTCAGCCTGAAATTCGACATATAAGAAATGTGATGAAATTTTAGAAAAACTTGTTAACTTTGATACACGACCAAGAACATAAAATTCCATTGTGTGTGCAGGTGTTTAAGTCAATTTTGCTAAACTGTGTCAAAACTGAAAATCAAACAGACATGTTGTAAAGATGGAATTTTTGCTCCTAATTTCTGAATTGAACATATATCAAAATTTATATGATTTTGGGGTAGAACTTCAAGATCTACATGTACATATTTTTTTCGAGACCAAATTCAAGCTGAAGTAACCAGAATTGAGGCAACAATAGACATCAGAATTTCAGAATTCCAAAGGAATTGGTTTTACCAAAAATTTCAAGGGGAAATTTGTGAAATTAAGCCATGGCATATAAATTTGACTATCACTATCACATATTAGATAAAAACATGCTATAAAAACATGATCACAAGAACCAATTTATGGAGTTCTAAGTCCAAGTAGATTCCTACTGGGGCACGCATTGCCGTGCTCCTCCTTATTTTTTAGGTAGCAGGGGCAACATGGTTGGTGGTGACTTGGAGTTGGGTTTTCAGGGGTAGCCTTTGGTGAGAGCTGTAGTTGTATTTTGACTGGGTTGTTTTGGAGATGGAGAATGGTGGTGTTTGTGTAGCGTCGCACCTGGATTATGTACATAAATGGAAGTTGTTATATATATGATTGTTATTGTTCTATGTACTATGAGGTTGTTTTTGGATATGATTATGGAGCTTCACTTGTACTATCCCAGCATGTACGCAGTGGCCTGCCTTTGCTTCCCTCTCTCGCATCTTTCTTCCTTTACCTCTGCCTCTTCAAGATTCATGGAAAAAAACTTGTGGAAAAAAAAGAAAAGAGAAATTCCGGGTATTTTGGAGAGCAGGGCATTACATTTTTGGTGGCCCACGCAGGTCACCGCACTGCGATGTGTGTAAGGATAGTACATGTAATGCTTCAATATTTGATTGGGATACTTTAGCCTAAGGTGGGTAGAGACCTTAGTGACCTTAGAGTTTTAAGTGATCCACCATTGAACCCCTAGCTTTTGGGAGTTCGGGGATGAACTTCCTGCGATGTATTATACTATAGATGAGTATTTGTCGATATACTGGTGTATTTATAATTGTGTGAATCCGCATGTATAAGTGCGTTTGTTGTGCTTGGACATTAGAATTATATATGTTGTGGCATACTTATAGTCAGTATATGTATTTATATTTGAATGACATGAAAGTTACATGTATCCTGAATGGTTATAGTGGTGTATGGATATGTGTGGGCGTTTATACATAGATTCATGATACCGATATGTGAGTAGGTATGTGTTACACTTGTGTGACTCTGAGGTATAGGTGATAAGTATATGTTTGTTAGTGGATGTATACTAGTGGATACATATCAGCTAGCGGGGATATTATATGTTTGTAGAGACATGGGCGAGGGTGTGTACGTATGTGATATGAGTACATGTAAGTATTTTCTAATGCATGTGTCTATCCTTGTATGGATAGAGCAGTGGGGTGACCACATTGTTGTAAGGACCCTGGCTATGGGGAAAACACTAGAAGGGGGGTTGAATAGTGTTTATGCAATTTAAGTAGATAATTACACCAATTTAAATGCAAACCAACAATATAGTGCGAAATTAAAATTAAACCCAAAGAGAAACAAATGCAGACGCAAGGATGTTTCAAGGGTTCGGATTACCCAAGTCACTTCCCGACTTGTTCCCGGTAATCATACGTCCCTTCCACCCGGATACCTCCGGATACTCAAGTTAGAACCCTAACTTGAGGTTTCCTTAAAACCCACTTGTAGCAATCCTACAAGTGAAATCGAAATACAATCGATTGACCTTGACTCCCACAACTTGGGAGCAAGAAAACCACTCTCACAACCCGAGAGCAAATTCAAATAACGAATGTTATGAAATATGAAAGCAACACTTACAATCACATATTCCTTGAAGTAGAACTTGAAGGAGAAGTGTGTTGTGTGTTGAAGACTCTCTTGGAAGAGAGGAAAAGTCCTTTCTCTTGACTGCACCAAATGCCTAGAAGATGATTCTTTGGTTCTAGGTTGGAGAGCAAGAGATCAAAGATTGAAATTCTTATGGCTTTAGGATTTGAGAGCTTTGATCTTGAGAATGAAAGCTTGAAAGATTTTGCAATGGAATGAGTAAGTCACATCTCAATGGAACAGTAGATGCTCCTTAAATAGGTTTCTCAAATCCTCAAAACAAAATTAGTAAAAACCCTTTTGGAATCCGTGAGAAAACTCTAAACGGATAGAATCTGCGCTCGCGACAATCGACTGTTGAAGAAACCACAGTCGACTGTTGCATAGTCAGATAGGGTAGGTGAGAATTCATAACGATAACTTACCACGTGGACAGTCGATTGATGAAGGATAGACAGTCGATTGTTGAACTGACAGGCGACTGTAAGTCCTTCTGCAAGCGACTGGCTGTAAGTTGGGTAAGTTAAAGAATTCTTGAAAACATCTGGGATAACAGGACAAATGACTGATGAAGAGAAGACAGTCGACTGTTAATCAGAACAGACGACTGTAATTCCTTATACAGATGACTGTCAAAACCCTAAAATTTTCCAGAGAGCTGAGCCAACAATTGGCACACAGACAGACGACTGTCGCAGCATTGACAGTCGACTGATCCAATGGATAGTCGACTGTAAACACAACATTAGTCGACTGGCCATAGAAGATAGATAAATTGATTTTGGGCAAATGACAGGCATGCGACTGATTTACAAAACACGGTCGGATGTCACTTGGACAGGCGCCTGTGAATCGTTCATGAGTCGCCTGTGGGAATTAAGACAGAGAAGCCCAAAACTAGATTGTAAAAGTTTGTGTCTAACAGGCGACTGTAGAACAAAACACAGTCGACTGTTTTTGAGACAGGCGACTGTAAACTGTTTCAGCAGTCGACTGTTATACACAATACAAGCACAATCAATAAAGAAATGAATTGGAGTCTAAGGACGATTGATCTAATGATGTCCTAAAACTGAAATGAAGACGTGTATGTGCTCCAACAATGTTCTACTTCTAAGCTACATACTAGAAGAGATATAAGAAATTTACATTGATGAAAACTCTCTTCTATCCAACTCATGGGCTTGAAGTCTTCTATGAGCTTCAGTCACCATCTACGATCATCCAATCCATTTCATTTGCTTTCAATGATCTTTGAGTGTCATCCATTGCAAGTAGATCTTCATAATTAGCTTAGGCAATGGATTAACTACAAAATAGGGGATTAGTCACAAGTATTTATGTTTGCTCATCATTAACACCAAGTAGGTAGAAGTCCAATACTCAACATTCTCCCCCTTTTGATGATGACAAACAAACATAAATAAAAATATAAATAATTGTGCTTAATGAAAACTTACTCCCCATACATAGATGCCAATCAAGTTAGTCAACAAATATTAGGGCATCTATATATCAATTGAAGCAAATGAGTAAGATATGAGTGAATTTAATTCAAGAAATCTAGGATTTAAATCCATATTCATTGTATCTTACTCCCCTTGAATCAAATGCAACTTCAATCTTAGATTCAAGTGTTATTAGTACATATTTAGCACATTCATTATGAATCTGTATGTTTATTTCTCTCCCCCTATGGCATTATCCTAAAAGTGGGAGTAGATATATATAAAACCAAAACTCATTAAATCACTCCATATTCATATGTGAATAAAGGAATAAAAGTCCAATATCAACATTTGAGATATAGGAAGAGTATATAACAATTCAAAATACATCACATCACACATATAATCCAATATTAAGTCCAATATTGTCTCAAAAACACATCAGAAGAGAATATATCATTCATGGAGACAATATCACAAACATCACACAGATAAGATAAGCAATTATACTATGTGTGAAACATAAGGCGAAACTGCAATATCATGTGTATATATATATGTATCTGTGTGTGTGTGTGTGTGTGTGTGTGTGTGTGTGTGTGTGTGTGTGTGTGTGTGTGTGTGTGTAAGAGATATCACAAGAGTACAAGTCATATGGACATCAACATGTCCAACAAAATACATCATGATAAAAAATGCTACATCATGATCTCAAAACTAATACATCATCAGATAACATCATACATCATCATCAAACATCCATCATACAAACACCACTCAAAAAATAACAAAAAAAATCTATGAGTGAGTGTCTCCAGGAGCAGCAGATGAAGAATCAGGCTCTGGATCAACAGTGGTATCCTCTGGAGGAGGAGTAGCAGGAACAGCAGGAGCACCCTGAGTAGCTGCTACGTCAGGATGCACAACGAGATCAGTGATGATGGATGTAGGAGGCTCACGAGGATGGGGAGGAACACAACGTCTTAGATGCTCAGGGAAGGGTATTCCCTGATGCTGGAATGATAAGGAAGCCAACTCATATAGACTAGAGACCATCTCCAAAAGAATATCAAGAGAGGGTGGAGCAGAGGTGGAAGGCTAGTCTGCAGGAGGAACCGTGGAGGAAGACGGAGCTGAAGTGGTTTTCCTCTTCTTTGATGCAGACTGCAGAGCCGAAGAGGACTTCGCCTTTGCAGCAGCATCCAGAAGAGGACCAAAAGGCACGGGCTCGTAGGGAGAAAAGTCAATCCAAAATGTCGAAATACAAGAGTAAGAAGTCCACTGTATGGAATGTGAGAGGAGGAGGAAGTAAACTCGATCTTCTCCATCCTGTCAAGGAGGACACCGGCCCAGTTTACGGACATCCCGAAAAAGATCGCGTACATACACCTCAATATCTCTTGGGAAGGCTGGTCAGACGATCCGTACTTCGGCAGGATGTTGGACTTCATCACGAGGTGAACTTCCCAACCCCTAGCCGAGAACATAGACGACCTAACACCAGAAGATAGTGCTGAGGGTATCTCACAGAACATGTCCCGGAGGACGGACTGATCAAGCTCATCAATGTCAGAAATGCAAATGTCTGAAGGAAGAGATCCAGTAGAGGGAATCCTAAGTATGGTCCCTAAGAGAGTGGGATCAATACGAATGGAAGTCCCCTGGACAACAGTGTCAATGAATCCCGTGGTAGAATACTCACCGCGAACGTGGTTAGCATAGAATAGCTTAACCAAAAATGGATAAGCCCTAGGAGATTCGCTCTGAGAGAAGCGAAGAAGGTCAGCCAAACGGGTAGCAGAAAGGATGTCAGACAGTCTCTCAGTAGTGAAGGCAGAAAAAATAATATAACGCTCTCTAAGAAGTTTGATCCCTATGAGAGAGTGAAATTTTGCCAAGCAAAGATCATCTCGACAAATCGGAACAAGGGGATCAGATGGAGGAGCGACAGGGGTTTCTTCTGTAGAACTCGACACAAAAGGTGACGGAGGAGCCTCAGCGCTAGGCTCATTGACGTGAACACCAGTGGGCTTGCGCTGACGCTTGAAGAGTGGCTCATTGTCAGAAAAAGAAGTCCCAGAAGGAGAATAACCCTTCGAAGTAGAATGAGAGGGAGATTCGGCATTTGGTACGGGCCTTATAGGGTTTCTTGGTCTTGGCGATAGAAGGCTTACAAACCCTAGGTTTCTTAGAAGCAATGAGCTTTCCCTTTCCCTTAGTCTTGGGAGCCATGGAACAGTCAATCAAAAGAGTAGGAGATCGACAAGAGATGTAATCAAAAGACAATCGTACGAGAGAGAATTGAGGGAGAATCAGACCTTATCGAAGGACACAAAGAGACAACAAAGAAGCAATCGACAGGCGACGAGGATGTGGTTGACGGCGGAGAGATCGATAGTGAAATCGAGCAGGAAGACGAACGGTTTCAATCGGAGGAGAGAGAAAACGTGGGTCGAAAAGAAGTGTCTCGATGAATATAAGAAAGGGGCGAATTAATCTGGGCCGTTGGATCAAAGAATCGACGGCTCAGATCGAAGCAGTGAATTGCCACAACAGGAGACAGTCGACTGATGAACAGAAGTCAGTCGACTGGCTGAAGTGATAAGAAATAGGCTTAGGATGACAGACAATCGACTGTTGAGTAACACACAGTCGCCTGTCTGGGTGACAGTCGACTGTATAATACGCATCAGTCGACTGACTGAGAATCAGTAAAACTCTTCAAAAAGACAGAGAGTACTGGCAAATTTTGACAAAGATGACATGCGCCTGATGACAAAAATGCAGTTGCCTGTTGAAACAGCAGTCGACTGTAAAATTGTCATCAGTTGTCTATGCGAAAGATACAAATTTCTGACAGAGAATATAGAGTAGGACAGTTGACTGTCGAAGGAAAGACAGTCGTCTGTCCTGGTCCAAAAATGCACAGTGAGATAAAAAATCCAGAGGATATGAACACTCACCCTAGTACCTATACTCTAAACATAAACTCATCATAAAATCAACATCAAATTATAAATCATTGATAAAACAAATCTCTTAAACAATCTGAAAAACTCATGTAATCATAGAAGTTTCAATTGCCTTTCTCAAGACACATATATGAAATAGCAAATAAAGAGAGGCAACATGATGGTATAAGCTCAAAAAGTGTTATAACAAGTATGTTGAGCTCCTGAATTTCAGATTCACCCATAATTCCTAATTCTTCACGCAACCTCACAAATGAATCTTCTTTATGAGGTTTTGTGAAGATGTCGGCAATTTGTTTTTGGGGTTCAATCTACTCTAATATGATGTCCTTATTAGCTACATGATCATTGATAAAATGGTGTCTCACATCTATGTGTTTAGTACGGGAGTGATGTACCGGGTCCTTGGAAAGACATATAGCACTTTGGTTATCAACCATGATAGGGCAAGTATCACAATTGACACCATAGTCACTAAGAGTGTGTCTCATCCAAAGGACTTGTGCACATGCAAGACCCGCGACAATATATTCCGCTTCAGTCGTAAACAATGATACCGAGTTCTGTTTCTTGGAAAACCAAGAAACTAAGGAATTTCCTAGAAAATGGCAAGTGCCACTAGTACTTTTCCTATCGGATTTGCATCCGGCAAAGTCGGCATCACTATATGAGATTAACTCATATGTGCTAGATTTAGGGTAAAGTAACCCATAATCTAGTGACTGATTGAGATAACGAAATATTAGTTTAACCGCAATCAAGTGTGACTCCTTAGGTCTAGCTTTATATCTAACACATAAGCGTACAGAAAACATGATATCGGGCCTACTAGCGGTTAAATAAAGTAAGCTACCGATCATACCTCGATATAGACGAACGTCTACTTCTTTTCCTTTCTCATCCTTGTGTATATGGGTTGTCGTACTCATGGGAGTCCTTTTGCTTGAAGACGATTCCATCCCGAATCGCTTAATAAGCTCCCCTGTGTACTTTGTTTGATGTATGAAAGTTCCATCCTCCATTTGTCGAATTTGTAGTCCAAGGAAGTAATTGAGCTCTCCTATGTGGCTCATCTCAAATTCATCCTTCATAGACTTAGAAAATTCTTGACAAAGATTAAAGTTAGTAGAGCCAAATGTTATATCGTCTACATAAACTTGAATCAAGAGAATGTCATTTTCATAATCTTTAATGAAAAGTGTTGAATCAACTTCTCCCATTTTAAAACCTAAATCCAAAAGAAAGGTCTTGAGTCGATCATACCAAGCTCTAGGAGCTTGTCTCAACCCATACAATGCTTTCTTAAGTTTGAAAACATGGATTGGAAATTTTTCATGAATGAAACCGGGAGGTTGAGAAATATATATTTCTTCATTCACAATCCCATTTAAAAATACACCTTTAACATCCATTTGAAATAGTTTAAAATTCTTATGAGATGCAAAAGATAAAAGCAATCTAATAGCTTCTAATCTAGCTACGGAGGCAAAGGATTCTTCGAAATCAATACCTTCTTCTTGCCGGTAGACTTGAGCTACTAACCTTGCTTTGTTCCTTGTGATTACCTTGTTCTCATCGGTCTTGTTCTTGAAGATCCATTTGGTCCCAATAACTTGATGACCACTTGGAAGAGGAACGAGTTCCCAAACTTTATTTCTCTCGAATTGCATAATTTCTTCTTCCATTGCCACTATCCAAGAGCTATCCTCACAAGCTTCCTGGATGTTCTTTGGCTCAATGGTAAAGACAAATATGCAATGAGAGAATTCTTCAATTCTTGACCTCGTTTGAACACCTACACCAATATCTCCAATTATTTGGTTATGTGGATGTTGCGAACGGTCGGGTAAGCTTTGGGTATTCCTGTATCAATTGGAACAACTTCAACAATCTCATTAGTAGTGTTAGTCTCAATAATCGAATCATTAATCTTAGCATTACTAAGAGGTTCACAAATAGCATCTACACTATCATCATCAACATGAGGAAAATCAAAATCTTCATAAAATGATATGTGTAGAGATTCTTCGATCGTTGAAGAAGTTTTGTTGTATATCCGGTAGGCTTTGTTACGTGTGGAATATCCAACAAAAATTCCTTCATCGGATCTTGGCTCAAATTTATCTAGATTACCAAAAGTGTTCTTGATAAAACATTTTGAACCAAAAACTTGAAAATACTTAACTTGAGGCTTTTTGTTATAAAATAAATCAGAACAAGTTTTGTTCGTTCGGGGTCTCACTAGGATCCTATTGAGCACATAACATGTCGTGTGCACCGCTTCTGCCCAAAATTGTAGTCCAAGATGACTATCATGGAGCACGGTGCGAGCACACTCAATAAGAGTCTATTCTTTCTCTCTACAACACCATTTTGTGGTGGTGCCCGAGGAAAGGAAAAATTGTGAGTTATCCCGGTGTCATCACAAAACTTTGTAAAAGACTCATTCTCAAATTCTCCTCCATGATCACTACGGATAGTGATAATGGTGGATCCTAAGAGATTCTGAATCTTTTTTAAAAATATGGTAAACTCTTCATACGCTTCATTCTTATTAGTTAATAATGAAACCTAAGTAAATCTAGAGAAGTCGTCAACGACAACTAATCCATAATGAGCATTGCCTAAAGAAGCAGTTCTAGTTGGCCCAAACAAATCTAGCTGAAGAAGTTCTAGGGGCCTCTTAGAAGTAATGCCTTCTTTAAGCTTAAAAGATGATTTACTTAGTTTACCTCTTTGACACGAATCACAAAAGTTTTTCTTACTAAAAGCAATTTTAGGAAAACCTTTGACTAGATTATGCTTAGTTAACTTATGTAAGTGCTTGAAATGAACATGACCAAAATGGCGATGCCATAATAGTTGTTCACTTGTATTAGCAACTAAGAAATGTTCTACGGTTTTAGGCAAGCTCAAATAATAAATATTTTTACGCCTAATACCGGTAAATAAAACCTGTGAATTAGAATCAATAATTTTACACATTCCTTCTCTAAAGTTAACCTTGTAACCTTTGTCACAAAGTTGACTAATGGAAATGAGATTGTGACATAAACCACTAACAAGAAATATATTAGTAATTAATGGTTTGGAAGGGTTACCGACAATACCTATCCAATGATGGTTCCCTTTTGATTACCTCCAAAAGTGACCGTTGCATCATTCTTGATGCTAATCACTTCGGAGAGCAATGAGAGATCTCCCGTCATGTGTTTGGAGCAACCATTATCGAGAATCCATCATTTTCCTTTAGAGCTAATATGACCTTTATTGCTCTTTTTCTTTCTCTTGGGTACCTACATAATACACCATAAGCTCATGATACCCAATGTTTGTTGGGTCCAAGGAGATTAGCCCTTTGGAAGCCAAGTCCAGGTGGACTTCCGCTTCCCAACATAATTGCTATTCTCAATAAAATCATGAAAATAGGAATCAACATATGCATTCCTATCATTTAAGATAGTGTTCTTAGGACCCCAAATGGTGTAAATTTTGGGAGTCCTTTTCCTAGTTGCATGCATACTTATTAGATTTCTAAGTGGTGCATGCTTCTTAGGAACATGGTTTCTAGCATATACATGAGGTGGTGGATATCCATTGAACATATGCGGATTATATGTATGCTTGGGAACATGCATGTTGTATGAAACATATGGGTCATGCATGACATGTGGAGGTTGTGCATACATGTAAGAGTGATGCGTATGAGCATATCGGTGTATATGAGCACGTACATGAGTATTTCTCATGTGTGGATTTGTACGTGTCCGTTGGCGTGGAGCATAAAAAGTGTCATGAGTATCCACTTGTGAAGTAGGAGATTTCCTACGTGGATGAAGGTTGGTGTACATGTAAGCATGGCTTCTCTTTTGGTTTCCACCCTTAGTGGGTTTCTTGCCAAAAGGAAGAGATGGTGAAGTGGTGAATTTCTTGGTAGGTTTGCTACCTATAATGTCTTTGACACCACTTGTGGATGCACCGAAGGATGGCCTCACAAAGTCTATAGTGACACCACTATAGGAGGTGCGATCATTGTATGCATTTGCTTTTACAAAACCAAGCCCAACACGATGTGTAACCGGAAATTGGTTTGCAAGCAAATCGTCCAATTGTCCTTTTTCCTTATTGAATCTTACAATACGGGAGGACATGAGCTCATATTTCTCCTTAAGAGAAGAAATGTTGGTATCCAAGGTGGACATCCGTGCTTTGAGCTCGTGCACTTGAGTTTTAAGAGAATCATTCTCTAAACCCAATTGTGTGTGACGTGTAACTAGATCACTATTATCCTTAGGATGTTTTTGATCTAGTTGAGATTTGAGGTTATTCACCTCATCTCTCAAAGTGATATTTTGAGAAGCTAAATTCGCTTTCTCAACAGTTAAAGTATCAACAATGGTGTCAATGTTGATAATGCATGGAAGGGATGCATTGCTAACATTCAATTTCTTTAAGCTAGTATATCTAAGCATTAGAGATTGATACTTAGCAAACAATTCTTCATTAGCAATACGTAATTCATCCATTGTTACCTCAGTTTCATCCATGTCGGAATCACTCTCATCGGAGAGTGGATCTTCTCGTGCCATGAAGCACATGTGGGCACTTTCACCCTTCTCATCATTGAAATCACTTGACGAGTCTCCACTTGAGTCATCGAATGTACTGACGAGTCCTTTCTTCTTGTCTCTTTTGTTCTTGTCGGACTTGTGGTACTTCGGAGCCTTCCACTTCTCTTTGTTTCTTAGCATTGGGCAATCCTTCTTGATGTGTCCTGGCTTGTTACACTTAAAGCAAAGAGAGGAAGTATTATTAGTAGACTCAAATCTTTTGTTAGAGGGAAATTTACCTTTGCGAAAGAAGCGCTGAAACTTCTTCGCCATTTTGGGCCATTTCACACAAATCCATCTCATATTCTGAATCTTCACTATCGGAGGATGATGAATTGGTGTTGAATGCCAATGCTTTCTTCTTGGCCTCTGAAGGATTCATCATAGCTCGAATCTTTAATTGGTTCTCCAGTCTTACTTCATAAGACATGAGAGTCCCGATAAGATTCACAACTGTGTAGGTCTTCAAGTCGTTGACCTCCTCGATGATGATAGCTCTCCTTTCCCATTTGGAGGTTAGTCCCATTATAATATTCCTTACCTTTTTTGGTTCGGTGTAGACTTGACCAAGAGCTTCCAATTCATTGGTGATGTCGGTAAAACGTCAATACATCGATGCTATGTTTTCATTTTCCTGCATATGAAACATATCAAAGTTTTGCACGACAACATAAAGTTTGGAAAGTTTTACCTTGTTCGTTCCCTCATGGGTAACGACGAGATGGTTCCAAATTTGATATGCACTCTTACATGTGCATATCTTGTTGAACTTATTCGGGTCCAATGCACAATGAAGAGCGTTCATTGCTTTTGCGTTGTTGACTTCGACGGATTTCTCGGAAGTCGTCCATTTTTCGAAATCCTCTTCAGTGGGCTCGACGTATTCATTGTGGAGGATTCTCCAAATTTAAGCACTCCTTAGGAACGTCTCCATCCGACATTTCCAATAGCCAAAGTTCGTGCCATTGAAACATGGAGGACGCACCGTTGATTGACCTTCGAAACGTGTTGACGCTCCATCACGGTCGTGATTGTTGTACGAAGGCGGCGGCGGAACGTTGTTGTTGTTGGATGACATAGCTATAACCTTGCGCTTTGATACCAATTGTAAGGACCTTGGCTATGGGGAAAACGCTAGAAGGGGCGTTGAATAGTGTTTATGTAATTTAAGTAGATAGTTACACCAATTTAAATGCAAACCAACAATATAGTGCGGAATTAAAATTAAACCCAAAGAGAAACAAATGCAGACGCAAGGATGTTTCAAGGGTTCGGATTACCCAAATCACTTCCCGACTTGTTCCCAGTAATCCTACGTCCCTTCCACCCGGATACCTCCGGATACTCAAGTTAGAACCTTAACGTGGGGTTTCCTTAAAACCCACTTGTAGCAATCCTACAAGTG
Source organism: Scilla litardierei (assembly GCA_030789695.1). Classification (NCBI taxonomy): domain Eukaryota; kingdom Viridiplantae; phylum Streptophyta; class Magnoliopsida; order Asparagales; family Asparagaceae; genus Scilla; species Scilla litardierei. Next base: position 768,618,224 of record CM061142.1, on the reverse strand, counting down.
AAATCGAAATACAATCGATTGACCTTGACTCCCACAACTTGCTAGCAAGCAAACCACTCTCACAACCTGAGAGCAAATTCAAATAACGAATGTTATGAAATATGAAAGCAACACTTACAATCACCTATGCCTTGAAGTAGAACTTGAAGGAGAAGTGTGTTGTGTGTTGAAGACTCTCTTGGAAGAGAGGAAAAGCCCTTTCTCTTGACTGCACCAAATGCCTAGAAGATGATTCTTTGGTTCTAGGTTGAAGAGCAAGAGATCAAAGATTGGAATTCTTAGGGCTTTAGGATTTGAGAGTTTTGTTCTTGAGAATGAAAGCTTGAAAGTTTTTGCAATGGAATGAGTAAGTCACATCTCAATGGAACAGTAGATGCTCCTTAAATAGGTTTCTCAAATCCTCAAAACAGAATTAGCAAAAACCCTTTTGGAATCTGTGAGAAAACTCTCAACGGATAGAATCTGCGCTCGCGACAGTCGATTGTTAAAAAAACCACAGTCGACTGTTGCACAGTCAGATAGGGTAGGTGAGAATTCATAACGGTAACTTACCACGTGAACAGTCGACTGATGAAGGATAGACAGTCGACTGTTGAACCAACAAGCGACTGTAAGTCCTTCTATAGGCGACTGATCGTAAGTTGGGTAAGTTAAAGAATTTTGAAAAACATCTGGGATAACAGGACAGCTGACTGATGAAGAGAAGACAGTCGACTGTTAATCAGAACAGACGACTATAATTCCTTATACAGACGACTGTCAAAACCCTGAGATTTTCCTGAGTCAACAAATTGGCACACAGACAGACGACTATTGCAGCATTGACAGTCGACTGATCCAATGGACAGTCGACTGTAAACACAACATTAGTCGACTGGCCATAGAAGACAGATCAATAGATTTTGGGCAAATGACAGACATGCGACTAATTTACAAAACACAGTCGACTGTCACTTGGACATGCGCCTGTGAATCGTTCATGAGTCGCCTGTGGGAATTAAGACAGAGAAGCCCAAAACTAGATTGTAAAAGTTTGTGCATAACAGGCGACTGTAGAACAAAACACAGTCGACTGTTTTTGAGACAGGCGACTGTAAACTGTTCAGCAGTCGACTGTTATAAACAATACAAGCATAATCAATAAAGAAATGAATTGGAGTCTAAGGACAATTGATCTAATGATGTCCTAAGACTGAAATGAAGATGTGTGTATGCTCCAACAATGTTCTACTTATAAGCTACATACTAGAAGAGATATAAGAAATTTACATTGACGAAAACTCTTTTCTATCCAACTCATGAGCTTGAAGTCTTCTAGGAGCTTCAATCACTATCTACGATCATCCAATCCATTTCATTTGATTTCAATGATCTTTGAGTGTCATACATTGCAAGTAGATATTCATAATTAGCTTAAGCAATGGATTAACTGCAAAATAGAGGATTAGTCACAAGTATTTATGTTTGCTCATCATTAACACCAAGTAGGGAGAAGTCCAATATTCAACAATTGTTTTGGACGTACGGGGGAAAGTGCATGTGTGTGAATATATGTGTGCTTGTATGGGTAGGTGGTGTAGATATAGGTTGGGAAATTGGTGTGTATATATCTCTAGTGTTGCATTGCTAGTGTATGAATTCCTAATGTGTTAGATTTGAATGACTGCGAGTATGTGTCTATATGAACCGATATATTGTCTTAATTTGGTATATGGTCGTGGGTTGTATTATTGCGTGAAGATAGGTGTTGTGCAATGGCCATACATGGTGTGTAGGTAGCGATATAGATACGTAATGGACGTATGGACTGTTGGATCCTGACAAAACAACGTCATTAGGATAGAATAATGAAGTAGAGACTTACACTTGCGTACGCGACACGGTAGTCTCGGAACTTCGCCCTCGGATTCGCCACAACGGTCGATACTTCCTCACAGAGGATCGAAGCAGAGTTTCACCGCCTAAATCTCTAACTAGAAGAGGATTTTAATGGAAGGGAGAAGAAGAACATAAGATGCCTTATGCAAACTTATGGCATGGAAAGTATGAATGAATGCCTTACCCTTGGGTCCTATTTATAGGCTTTAGGGGTAGTTATTATAGGAAATAACTAAATATAAGCTTATTAGCCTATATTAGCACATTCATTTATCTTCTTCTTTATCCACTTATCAAGTGCCATTTTGCACTTATAAAGTGACTTTTTCCACTTATCGAGTGGCTTTTTCCACTTATCGAGTGGTCCTTTTCACACGAGAAAAGGTTCCCTTCGTGCACGCAAATTCTTTATTCGATACGAGAAAAGGTTCACACACAAATTCTTATTTTATTCTTTATCGTGTGAATTTGTGCGTGAATTCGATACGAGAAAAAGTTCACACGAGAAAAGGTTCCCTTCGTGTACGAATTAATTGAATTAATTTGGGGTGAATATAGCACACGGCGCAGTGGACACGGGCACTGTACGACACCGGTCCTCTCAGCTCCCACGTCCCTGGTAGGAGTGAGGCTCTCCCACAATAACACAACCTCCTATGTCCCCTCCACTCCCAGTAAAGGCGAGTGGGTATAAATATCACATATCACATAATCATTTCCTCCAACTTCTCAGTCCAAGCCTCATATCCATAGTTTACTCAAATCCCACCTAAAACCCGGGTTTCGCTAACTTACCCCCTTTTGGAGGGGATTGAGACTTTCTCAAACATTAATTAAGCGTTACAAGTTCCATTATAGAAAACATGGTGGCATGCTATTGAACTTCCTTTCATCAACATGGGTCATGCGCCTAAGTGTCATGCCCTCAGTCATCGCCTCATCACATAGCAATCTGGGTCATGCACTCACGTGGCATGCCCTCCATCACATCACACACACATTCACAACTTGCGTACATGGCATGCCCTCCATCACATCACACACACATTCACACACAAATTAATTCTTTATTCGATACGAGAAAAAGCGCAGCGCAAATTCTTTATCGTGTGAACTTGGGTCCTTTTCACACGCTATATTCATACACAAATTCTTTATCCCCTAAGTTCCAATTAATTAAATTATAAAATAATAAAATAAGAATTTGTGTGTTACTCCTTCTGCTGGCAGGACTTCCCCTTCCCTTTGCCTGTTTCTTTGTGACTCTGTGTCATGTCTCAGGCACTTGCACTTATCTTATTAGATAATGGTTGCTCGAACCCTTTATATTATTATTATTATTCGTGCTAACCCTTTTCTTGCAGTAACTCGACATTGGACCGCAGATATGATCCTCTTGTTTAGCTATTTAATTTTCATTATGTTACTTAGTTACATGCCCCATTTCTCTTGTCTTACCTTGTGGTTTGATAACCTTAGAATGGTGTTCCAAATCCAAGTTGGTTCCTACTGGGGCACGCATTGACGTGCTCCTCCTTATTTTTCAGGTAGCAGGGGCAGCATGGTTGGTGGTGACATGGAGTTGGGTTTTCAGGGGTAGTCTTTGGTGAGAGCTATAGTTGTATTGTGACTGGGTTGTTTTGGGAGATGGAGAGTGGTGGTGTTTGTGTAGTGTCGCACCTGGATTATGTACATAAATGGAAGTTGTTATATATATGATTGTTGTTGTTCTATGTACTATGAGGTTATTTTTCGGGTATGATTATGGAGCTTCACTTGTACTATCTCAGCATATGCACAGTGGCCTGCCTTTGCTTCCCTCTCTCGCATCTTTCTTCCTTTACATCTGCCTCTTCAATATTCCTGGAAAAAAAACTTGTGGAAAAAAGAAAAGAAAAGAGAAATTCAGGGTATTTTGGAGAGCAGGGCGTTACAATGGTACTTTGGTATTGTGTTTAAACAACAGTACGAAATCCTTGGAAGGCGGGAAAGACTTCATCTTTACTTTTAAGAAGAGCAATCCATGACAATCTGGTAAAATCATCGATGAACAACACAAATTACCTCTCACCCGATACGGTGGGGTCTCTAGATGGTCCCCAAACATCAGAATGAATTAACTCGAAAGGAGTAGCACTTTTATTAGAAGTACTAGGAGAATAAGTAGCACGATGACTCTGGGCTAAAACACAAGTTTCACAATGAAAAGAAGACTCATCCATGCCAACAAAAAGAGTAGGCATGGTTTTTCTCAGAAGACTAAAAGATGGATGCCCCAAATGGCAGTGCCACAACCAAATTTCACTTACACAATCAAAACTCAAGGTCAAAGCGACTCGGGATTGTGCTCCTGGTTTCTCCCGTGCATATGTCTGATCCAGATGGAACAACCTGCCGCTCAAATACCCCGACTGATTACCTCCCTGGTGAGAAGATCCTGAAAAATCACATACATAGGATAAAAAGTCACAGAGCATTTAGACTTAGTATACAACTGGGGAACAGATATCAAACGATGAGACAAGTCAGGCACATATAACACATTATGAAGTTCTAAGATAGGAGTAATACGAACTGACCCTGACCCTAACACAGGAAACGCCTCACCATTGGCATTAGTTTCATAGGACACTAGTGGGGGGGGGGGGGACAATTCAGTAAAGTATGATTTATCATAAGTCATATGATCAGAGGCACCAGAATCAATAATCCATGTATCAGATCCGACAAAGTTAGAAACATTTAAAGCCATATCAATTTTACATTGACTAGCTATGGAAGCTGTAGGAGTAACTCATTATGTGCCCACCCTTAGATCTGGATGGCAGCAAGTGGACGAAATGGTCGGAATGGCCACAGGTGATCGAAAAGGCAACATGTAGTCTGGTAGTGATTTCAATGGTCGAAGTGGTCGGAATGGTAGCAGGCACCCTTAAATCTGGAAGTGGTTACAATGGGCAGAATGACAGCAGGTGGTCGAAATGGAAATCAACGCAGGAAAAATGGATCTCAATGGAACGACGCAAGCTGGATCTCACGGGCGCAGGCTGGATCACGATGGAACCAGCGATCTCGATGAAGACGGCCCTCTGCAACGAGCACCGACCGCGGGAAAGCGATCACCGGACGAGATGGATCGCCTGAGACCATCGCGGGACAAATATCACCGAACAGGATGGATTGTCGGACAGTGCTGCATGTCGAAGACGGATCTGCAGAAGCTGGATCTGAAGTAGAAGTACAGATGCAAAGGGAGAGGACCTCCAAAGCATGCATGTGGATCTGTAGAAGTCGGTGGCTGTCGGGTGGATTTGAGGAAGAAGCCGTAACAGATCCGATCAGATCTGAGGAAGAGAGCACGCCTGGTGTGGACGACAGGATCTGGGAACATGCTGGATCTGGGAAGAATCCACTGGATCTACAGATCCGATCAGCACTAGATCTTTAACGCCGATCTGCTGGAGCGCGGGATTAGCTGGATCTGCTGGAGCACGCCGTCGGGAAGAAGAACACCGTCGGGTTGAAGATCAGATCTGAGGAAGAAACATGATTGAATGCAGGAGAGGCCACGGGCAACGACAACGGTGGTCTGACGACGAGCGATAGATGACGGCGATCTGATGAGGCAACGAACGAGGCTGATCTGGTGAGCAGCGGTCACGTCCAGGAAGAAGATATTGTGATCGTTCTTGATCAGAAACCAAGCCTTTTCGAAACTTGGCTCTGATACCAACTCAAATATGATGGGAATTTGTGAATTCACTTATATTATTTCTTCTCCATAAGGAGGAATATATATAGATACAATGGTACAATGTATTTACTCTTTATTACTCCTAATTATATACTTTACCATATTCTCACCTATAGAATAAGTAACTAATAATCCACATAATTCCATAATATATGATTACTGTTATAAACGGGCTTTTGGTGGGCCTACCCGTTAGTGGGTATCCACCCATTATGTAACCCTACCACTATAAATATAGGGCTATGGTCTCCATAGCCGCCAAGTTTACAACACGTTATCAGCACGCTCGAAGCTAAGCCGAACCCCTGCTGACGGACGGACGCGACGCGAACGGGCTTCCTTCATCGAACGTCGCTAGATCCGGCGGGTAGGATCTAGAGGTAACTTTCTCCCTAGATCTAAATTTTGGATATGCGCATATGTGGTGATTCAATTTTTTTTTGGATCAATCGATCAAAAATATATCGTTTTTATTGTTAAAAATCAACCTTTTTCAATAAAAAACGTCTTTTTGGAAGAACAAAACTGGTTTACCTCACTAAAAATCGGATTTTTACCCATTTTTTCTCCAAAAATCGCCAAAACCCTAAAAGGGTTCACCCACGCCCCCCCGTCGCCGGCAGCGGCGGGGCCTTCCCGCCGTCGCTGCGGCGGCGGGAACCCCCCGCCGCCGCAGGCGGGGGGCTTCCCCGCCGCCTGCAGCGGCGGGCAACCCCCGCCGCCGCAGGCGGGGGGCTTCCCCGCCGCCTGCAGCGGCGGGCAACCCCCGCCGCCGCACGCCCGCCGCTACAGGCGGCGGGAAGCCCCGCTGTCGCAGCGGTGGGCAACCCCCGCCGTCGCGACGACGGGGCTCCCCGCCGCCTGCAGCGGCGGGCAACCCCCGCCGTCGCAGGCGGGGGCGATCCCCGCCGCCTGCAACGGCGGGCAACCCCCGCCGCCGCAGGCGGGGGCGATCCCCGCCGCCTGTAGCGGAGGGCCCCCTCCCCGCCGCCTGCTGCGGTAGACGGGCCCGCCCGCCAGTAGCGGGTACGGGCCCGGCGTGCGTACCCCAAAACCCTAACTAGGGTTTCTGACCTAGAAATTTTTTTCGAATTTTCAAATTTTTTTTTCAGATTTAATTGCGATTCCTTTTCGTTATAATCTGGACAAAATTACATGTGATTTTTACTCATCGCCATTATATTTGGATTTATGATTTCTTTAAACGTTTAAAAATTAAGAAGATCCTGCGACCGCTCTGCCGTTAGTCAACTAACCTAACGGTGTATGACGTTGCCTAGTGGTCCAATAATTTTTAAACGATAGATTTCATTTTCCATTATAAACTACCTGTGATGAATAAATAAATTGCCTGTGATGTATAAACTGCCTGTGATGATGCCTGCTGCATTATAACTGCCTGCGACGAATGATTAATATTTGCTGTGGTTTTGGATCGGCTAGTGATCACCATTTTACTTTTCATGCATTATTTTCCTTTTTGAGAGAAAAATGTAGTGAGGATAATTTTGTAAAATTACAAGCCCGGCGAACGCCTCAAGAAGATGAATGACTATTCCAGAAGAATAGGGGCCCCACGGGGGTTCCCGAGTTGTACTTTCTTTCTTTTTGGGACTGTAATGGACTGTAATTAATTATGGTGATTAGCCGATCCACGCAGCAAATATTTATGTCTGATGTGCTTGATTATTTATTTTTCTGTGAAAATATCTAATTAATGCTATCTTTTTACATGCTAGAGTGATAAATGGCCAAAATTACGAGCGTCGATTTCGACGTTTTGGATGCTTCAGGAAAGAATTACTTAAGCTGGCAGTTGGATATAAAATTCCTTCTACGAGCACATGGATTGAGACACGCCATCGCTTTAGGCGATAAGGTTTCTGATATAGATAAAGCGAAAGCAATTATCTATATCAGACGCCATATCGATCGGACCCTGAAGGCCGAGTACCTAACGGTGGAAGACTCGTATGAGTTGTGGACCGCCCTCGAGGACAGGTATAAACACCAAAGGGATGTTATACTACCACGAGCGCGATATGAATGGGAGAACCTCCGTCTCCAAGACTTCAAGTCTATTGCCGAGTACAACTCGGCACTCTTTAGCATCACCTCACGCCTGAAGTTGTGTGGTGAAAAGGTGACGGAGGAACGCATGTTAGAGAAGACGTATACATCCTTCCATGAGAAGGATGTCATACTGATGCAACAGTATCGTGAACGAAAGTTCACAAAATACTCTGAGCTTCTCTCATGCCTTCTGATGGCAGAGCAGAATCGTGACCTCCTTCTGGCCACCCACAACTCACGCCCTACCGGCACTGCTCCTGCGCCTGAAGCGCACCACAGCTCCTTCCAGAAGAAAAGGGGCAACTTCAAAGGCAAACCCCAGAAGGGTAAGACCATGAAGAAGTAGGCTCGAGGACCCCCTCCAAGAAACAACCAAGAGGGAAAGAAGAAAAATGTGTGGAAAAGAAAAGACGACGGCCAGACTTCTGCCCCCAGAAAGGACTGGGAAGATAAATGCCACAGGTGTGGCATGACTGGACACTGGTCCAGAAATTGTCGTACTCCACGCCACCTTCAGGAGTTGTACAAAGCAAGCCAGAAGCAAGCTGAGACAAACCTGGCGGTTCAAGAAAACCTGGCACCAATCAAGTTCATCGCTGAGGACTTCTCCAATGATGACCTGCTCGACTGAGGACATTTATCTACTTTATATATGCACTGTAATTTTTTCCTTTTGAGAAACAATTTATCTGCTTATCTCTGGCATGTTTAAGTACTTTTCGGACATCAAATTAATTATTCGTAGTATATTCCTTTGTGTTTTTGCCTTATACTACGAAATTTTTCTTTTAAAATAGATGGACTTTAAATGCCTAGTGGACAGTGCCTCTACACACACGATCCTCCAAGACATCTGCTTTTTTCAAAGCATTAATAAATATGATGGCACCGTAAATACAATTTCCGGTCCATCAAGTATCATTGAAGGATCAGGGGAAGCACATTTCATGCTCCCCAACAGTACAAAACTACTTATAAAAGATGCCCTTCTCTCCCCTAGCTCGCATAGAAACCTGTTAAGCTTTAAAGATATCCGCTTAAACGGATACCACCTAGAAACGGTGAGCAAAGGAAACAGTGAATACCTTGATGTAACGTCTCATAAAAACGGTGCTAAAAACACCGTCGAACGTTTTGAGGGACTCCCGTCGGGTCTCTACCACACAAGGATCAGAGCAATGGAAGCAAACACATTGGAGCACCAGAAGTGCCAAAATCAACCAGAATTCAAACTCTGGCACGATAGACTAGGACACCCTGGAAAGAATATGATGCGTCGCATCATATCCCAATCCCGTGGAATTAATCCGAAAAGCCTGGCGCTACTTCGGAAGGGTGCAAATCCTTGTCCCCCTTGTTACAAATGAAAATTGATTACGAGACCATCCACCCTGAAGGTGGACTCTGAGTCTCCAAGCTTCCTAGAGAGAATACATGGTGACATTTGCGGGCCTATTCACCCTGCAAGTGGACCATTTCGGTACTACATGGTACTAATCGACGCATCTTCAAAATGGTCGTATGTGTGACTCTTGTCCACCCGCAACGTAGCCTTTGCAAAGCTACTTGCACAAATTATAAAATTGCAGGCACATTTCCCAGACAACCAGATCAAGAAATTGCGTCTGGACAATGCTGGGGAATTCACCTCACAAGTCTTCCTAGACTACTGCCAAGCAACCGGCATAGAAGTTGAACATCCTGTAGCTCATGTTCACACCCAGAACGGGTTAGCCGAATCTCTCATAAAGAGACTACAATGGATCGCTAGACCATTGTTAATGCAATGCCAGTTGCCGGATGTGCATGGGGACATGCCATACTACACGCTGCATCGCTGATAAGATTACGACCGTCAGGTAGTCAATCTTATTCTCCGATGCAACTTGCATATGGGAACCCGCCCGATATCTCTCACTTGAGGATATTCGGATGTGCTGTCTATGTCCCCATAGCACCACCGCAGAGAACCAAGATGGGTCCTCAACGGCGTCTTGGTATCTATATTGGCTTCGACTCACCATCGATCATTAGATACCTCGAACCCCTTACAGGGGACGCCTTTAAAGCACGTCTAGCAGATTGTGAGTTTGATGAAAGCATTTTTCCAAAACTAGGCATTAACACACAGAAGCCAGAAGCTTCAAAGACCATTACATGGGACACAAAGACTTTATCCCATTTTGATCCGCGCACAAATCAATGTGAAGAAGAGATCCTGAAGATCCTTCAAATTCAGAACACAGTTCACATTTTACCGGATAAATTCACTGACAACCAGAAGATTGTCAGATCACACGTCCCTGCTGCAAATACGCCAGCTAGGATTGACATACCCAAAGATGGATGCAATCCACCTGCAGCAGACGCGACCGTACCTCAACAAAAAAGAGGACGACCCCCAGGCTCCAAAGATAAGAATCCTCGAAAGAGGAAAAATCCTGGAGCAACAATAACGATACCACCACAGGATGCTGAGCTCAGCCCAGCTACCTCTCCACTCCTAACAACCCCTGAAGAGGAAAATATAGGAGAAATTTCATTAAACTATGTACGTACCGGGGAGGTACTGGACAGGAAAAGCACAATCATCGATGATAACTTCGCGCTCATTATTGCCACTCACGTCACTGAATACGACGATGAGACCGATCCACGCTCTCTGGCAGAATGTAAACGCAGAGAGGATTGGCCAAAGTGGAACGAGGCAATAGGAGTAGAGCTGGACTCACTCTCGAAGCGCAAAGTTTTTAGACCTGTAGTCATAACACCAAAAGGTGTTAAACCTGTGGGATATAAATGGGTATTCGTGAGAAAAAGAAACGAGAATAATGAGATCGTGCGCTATAAAGCGCGCCTTGTTGCACAAGGTTTCTCCCAACGACCAGGAATAGACTATGACGATACCTATTCCCCGGTCATGGATGCGATCACTTTCCGTTTCATTATCGGCCTATCCACGAAGGAAGGTCTAGATATGCAGCTCATGGACGTTGTGACTGCATACCTATACGGAAATATAGATAAGGACATCTATATGAAAATCCCAGACGGATACAAACTATCGACAAAAATGACAGAAAGACCTCGGGACGTCTATTCTGTCAAACTCCAGAGATCACTGTATGGTCTAAAACAGTCAGGTAGAATGTGGTACAACAGACTGAGTGAATTCCTAGTGCAACAAGGATTCACAACAAATGAAGTCTGCCCTTGCATCTTCATACGAGCAAAGGGAACAGGATTCGTAATTATCGCCGTCTACGTAGACGACTTGAACATCATCGGATCTCCTGCAGAGATAGATGAGATATCCAAAAGTCTCACACAGACTTTTGAGATGAAAGACCTCGGCAAAACGAAGTTTTGCCTAGGCCTACAAATTGAACATTTAAGCGGAGGAATCCTGTTGCACCAATCGACATATACAAAGAAAGTGCTGAAAAACTTTCTTATGGACAAATGTCATCCGCTTAGCACACCAATGGTCGTCAGATCATTGGATGTTGAAACAGACCCCTTCCGACCGCTGGAAGAGGGGGAGGAAACACTGGGTCCTGAAGTACCCTACTTAAGTGCAATTGGAGCACTCCTATACCTGGCAAACTGCACGCGTCCCGATATAGCGTTCGCAGTAAATCTACTAGCCAGATACAGTTCAGCGCCCTCAAAGCGCCACTGGAACGGAGTGAAACAACTTCTGCGCTACCTCCAAGGGTCTGTAGACATGTGACTATACTTCAAGAAAGGTGTATCCACCGACCTGATCGGTTACGCAGATGCGGGATACAGGTCTGACCCACATACCGCAAAGTCCCAGACCGGTTTCGTATTCACATACGGTGGGGCGGCCATCTCATGGAGATCCGTGAAGCAGACATCCACAGCGACCTCATCCAACCACTCCAAGCTCATCGTGATCCACGAAGCTAGCAGAGAATGCTTCTGGCGTCGACCAGTCATCAACCACATCCTCAAGACCACCGGCCTGAAGACGGGAGATCTTGGGCCAACCACCATGTACAAAGACAATGCTGCCTGCATCGCTCAACTACGAGGTGGATACATCAAAGGTGACAGGACGAAGCACATTTCCCCCAAGCTCTTCTGGACGCATGAACAACAAGTGGACAACCAGATCGACATCCAGCAGATCCAGTCCTGCAACAACCTGGCTGACCTATTCACTAAAGCTTTGCCTCGCAGTACCTTTAGAAAACTTGTACTAGGAATTGGGATGAGACAGCTGAGAGATGTACAAGCCTGAAGCTTGTACTTATCAGGGGGAGTTAACGTAGTGATGTACTCTTTTTCCTTGGCTGTTGGTATTTCCCACTGGGTTTTCCACAGTCAAAGGTTTTAACGAGGCAGCCACATTAACTCTGGATCCAGAAGTATCCACCACTGATGTTATCCATCGATCAGGGGAAGTTATAGAGACTTGTACTCTTTTCCCTTAGCCACTAGTTTTTCCCACTGGGTTTTCCTTGGCAAAGGTTTTAATGAGGCAAGCACTCTTAAAATTAGAGATCCAGAAGTATCTCCATCCCCTTGATCAAATAAGCTTCATGAACCCTGAAGCGTTCAC